>JAZHEH010002528.1:0-28621 GCA_036589455.1 Ateles fusciceps | reverse complement strand
GGCTGCTGGAAGTAACTGAGGCTGCTGGAGGTAGCTGAGGCTGTGGGAGCTGTGGCTGCTGGAGGGGCACGTCTGCGCCAGGTACTCGGACGGCAGGGCACAGGTACTCGGATCCCGGGCGCGTCTGCTCCAGTGGCTTCTCTGCTCTGCCTGGGTCACAGGGTGCGCTGAGTGTGCACTTCTCCCCACCCCTGCGTGTGGCTGGGGACGCTAGGGACACGTAGAGGGCTCAGTGCTGCCGGGAGCAGAGACCACTCCTACGTTGTGTTTCCAGGTGTCCAAGTTGGAAGAGCTTGCTGTCTCTTTCTTTCTTTTTCTTCCTTCTTTCTTTTTCTTTTTCTTGTCTCTCTTTCTTCTCTCTCTTCTTTCTTTCTCTTTCTTTCTTCCTTTCCTTTCCTTTCTTCAGTTTCACAATTGCTGTCCAGGCTGGAGTGCAGTGGCACAATCTTGGCTCACTGCAACCCCCACCTCCCGGATTCAAGCACTTCTCCTGCCTTAGCCTCCGGACTAGCTCAGACTACAGGCACGCACCACCCCTGCTTGGCTAGTTGTTGTCGTTTTTTTTTTTTTTAGTAGAAATGGGGTTTCACCACGTTCACCAGGATGGTCTTGAACTCCTGAGCTCAGGTGATCTGCCCGCCTTGGCCTCTCAAAGTGCTGGGATTACAGGCGAGAGCCTGGCTGAGCTTGCATTTTGACTTTCTCTTCCTCCTCCTCCTCTTCCTACTCCTCCTTCTCCTCCGCCTCCTCCTTCTCTTTTTGACACACAAGTCATTCAGTTTATGACAAAAAGCTGGGAAAAATTCAAACCAAAACCATCTGATGGTCTTGAGAGCTTCCATGGCAGCCAGGGTTTCTGGGCTGGGCTGGAGAGGAGGCAGCAGGTAGCCTGCAGCTGGGCCCTTGCTCACTCAGGGCAGCAGCGGGTGCTGAGGTGTGGAGAGGAGTGTCCTTGTGGGTCTGGGGGTGTGAGAAAGCATCAGAGTCTCAAGGTTTTCAGGAGACCCTGTCATGCTACATCCTAAAGTAAGTGTTCTAAAAATAAACCATTTCCTGCAAGAGTCAAATCGCCTGGTTATACCATGTGAACTCCCTTTAGGGTTTAGGTGACCCTTCTGGGAAAGCACTTGCCCATGAATCAAAGTAAACTTGCCGGGGGGAAGATGACAATTTCCTGGAACCTCACATTTTCCTGGCAAGTTTCACCCACAATGTCCTGCACTCAATCAAAAATAACCAGGTGTACAAGAAAAAAAATGGCCAAAAATCAAGACTTTACAAAAGGGCAAGAGGACTAGGTCTACAGACAAAGTTACATTTGCAACACACTAGGAGACACTGGTTTTAAAATTACAGTTGGTTTGTTTGAGGAGTTCAATAATTTTACGGAGAATGTTATCAGAAAATTAGAAACCATGAAGAGCAGTGACACAGACTCTAGAATAAAACACATTGACTGGAAACTGGAACAGCATGAATGGAGTCTGAAGCAAATGATGTGCAGCTGGAGAGATAATTAGAGAACAAGAGGGTGAAGCAGAAGGAACTGAAGCAAGACAGAAAGACGTGTGCTGGGAAAACATGAGCCCCCAGACGAAGGGACTGCAGGGAGGATCAGGGTACCCAAGACTGGAGCCACAGACAGATGAGAGAGAAAAACAGGCGTTCAGATGAAGAGGTTCACTGAAAAGGACTTGTGAAAAACACCCAGCCAGGCTGGATCCAGAGAAAAGCACATCAGCTACATGGGAGCACAGCTGGTGAAAGACAAAGGCAAAGTCTCCAAAGCAGCGGGGCCAGAGGAGGCAGTACTCCTGCAAAGAGCAGAGACAGAGCTGGCCCTGACACTCACTGCGTGGACCCTGACACAGAAGATAATGAGCATTCAAAGTGCTGGGGCAATAACTACAAACCCTGACTACAAATGGAGACATTGTTTAGAAAAGCTAGCCTTAAGACCCAGGTCACCAATGGGACCACGGCAGAAGACAGACAGTGACCCAGGTCACAAATGGGACCATGGCAGAAGAAAGACAGGGACCCAGGTCACCAATGGGACCACAGCAGAAGAAATGACCCATCACCATGGGACCACGCAGAGAAGACAGTGACCCAGGTCCCATGCCACGGCAGAAGAAACTGACCCAGGTCACCAATGGGACCACGGCAGAAGAAAGACAGTGACCCAGGTCACCATGGGACCATGGCAGAAGAAAGACAGTACCCAGGTCACCAGTGGGACCACGCAGAAGAAACTGCCCCAGTAACAGTGACCCAGGTCACCAATGGGACCACGGCAGAAGAAAACAGTGACCCAGGTCACAGTACCCAGGTCACCAATGGGACCATGGCAGAAGAAAGACAGTGACCCAGGTCACCAGTGGGACCACGGCAGAAGAAAGACAGTGACCCAGGTCACCAGTGGGACCACGGCAGAAGAAAGAGAGTGACCCAGGTCACCAGTGGGACCACGGCAGAAGAAAGACAGTGACCCAGGTCACCAGTGGGACCATGGCAGAAGAAAGACAGTGACCCAGGTCACCAGTGGGACCATGGCAGAAGAAAACAGTGACTCAGGTCACCAGTGGGACCACAGCAGAAGAAACTGACCCAGGTCAGCAGTGGGACCACAGCAGAAGAAAGACAGTGACCCAGGTCAGCAGTGGGACCATGGCAGAAGAAACTGACCCAGGTCAGCAATGGGACCATGGCAGAAGATAGACAGTGACCCAGGTCACCAGTGGGGATCATGGCAGAAGAAAGACGGTGACCCAGGTCACTGGTGGGACCATGGCAGGAGAAACTGACCCAGGTCACCAATGGGACCATGGCAGAAGAAAGACAGTGACCCAGGTCACCAGTGGGACCATAGCAAAGAAACTACCCAGGTCAGCAATGGGACCATGGCAGAAGAAAGACAGTGACCCAGGTCAGCAGTGGGACCATGGCAGAAGAAAGACAGTGACCCAGGTCACCAGTGGGACCATGGCAGAAGAAAGACAGTGACTCGGGTCACCAGTGGGACCACAGCAGAAGAAACAGTGACCCAGGTCACCAGTGGGACCACGGCAGAAGAAAGACAGTGACCAAGGTCAGCAGTGGGACCACGGCAGAAGAGACAGTGACCCAGGTCACCAGTGGGACCACGGCAGAAGAAAACAGTGACCCAGGTCACCAGTGGGACCACGGTAGAAGAAAGACAGTGACCCAGGTCACCAGTGGGACCACGACAGAAGAAACTGACCCAGGTCACCAGTGGGACCACGGCAGAAGAAAGACAGTGACCCAGGTCATGAATGGGACCACGATAGAAGAAAGACAGTGACCCAGGTCACCAATGGGACCACGACAGAAGAAACACAGTGAACCAGATGACAGCTCAGCACTGCTGCAAGAACAAAGATGGAAGGAAAGGGAAGTATGTGGGTGAATCTAAATAAGTACTGAGAGTGGAAGCAATAGAGAGAATGCTCTGATGGTTTGAAATAATGTAAGTAAAATACACACCAATAATAACACAAGTAAGAGTGAAAGGCAGGGGGCTCCTTAGGTCCATGCATTGAAGTGGTCAACAGCAAACAGCAAAGACTGTTAGTTAAAGAAGCTGCTATAATTGCCGGCATAAGCCATGAAAGAATGTCCAGTAACAAGCTAACAGGGTGGGGCGCGGAACCATTAAAGATTTATGAACACAAAAGAAGGCAGCAAAGGGGGTAAAAGGTGCACAGAACAGGTAGAACAAATAGAAAGCAGATGTTAATATAGCACCATGAGTCCAACCTATCTGTAACTTAATGGCATGGTGGAGCAAATGCTGCAACTAAAAGATAAATGTGTCTTACTCTGAATAAAAATAAAACAAATGTATGCAGTTAAGAGATTCATAAATGTTGAAAGGGTATAATGTACATATTGCATAAATAATATTAAAAATAAAGCTAGGGTAGTACAATCATTTTTGTCAAATAAGACTAAAGGAAAAAATTATTTGATACAAAGATGTTGCATAGTGATGAATGGGTCATTCCACCAACAAGATATAATGATCCTAAGTTTGTGTGCACATGGGCTGCAAAGATATAAAACAAATATCATGGTAGTTTACAAAAAGAAGGAAAAAAAGTAATTGATTATAGTTAAATAATTTTAAAGTACAGCATTGATGAAACTGTCATTTCTGCCTGTTTGGGGTTGTTCTACTTTGCCTACGAATTGCTGTTTTCAAACTTTGTTCAGATTTTACCATTTTTATGCACAGGAGTGTTATAATACAAGTTACTCCGCCATCCAGGAACCTTTTGTCAGTCTGATTAATCAGAAGTCAAATCACAGCTTTGCCAAGGCCACAGTGAGCACCTCAGCGGGTGTGTGGCTCAACCAGGCTGTGCTCAGAGCCGTGGCCTGAACTAACAGCTGTGGGAGGGATTGCACCACATATTCACAATTCTCCTTCCTCTCCCCCGCTCAGAGCCGTGGCCTGAACTAACAGCTGTGGGAGGGATCGCATCACATATTCACGATTCTCCTTCCTCTCCCCCTCCTCTGGCTCGGCTCCAGTGCCCAGCTCTCTGGGAAGTGCTTATTTTCCCCACCCCATATGTGTTGGCCTTGGTGACGGGACATGTGTTGGGTGTTGTAGACTTGACATGCTGAGGGGTAGGCATGCTGGGTGATGTGCCTGCTCCGTAAGCGCCGAGCATCTGCTGGGAGAACACACCCAGGATGACGAAGTCACGCAGTGCTGGCCAGAACCCCACCAGGGCCTGCCTCACCCGTGTGCATTAGAAACTCTCCAGCAGGACCCCTGAACAGCCCACACAAGGATCGCCTCACCTGCCTGCCCCTTCGAGCGAAGCGTGTGTGCTCTGGTGCAGGGGTCAGTAAACTCCTCCATGGATGTGATGTGGATACTGAACACTCTATGTCTCCAGTAACTCATCGTGAAGTCAGTGAGTTTGTGAGTGACACACGGAGAGCAGATGGCAGTTTTGTTTGTGAGGAGGCCTTCCCTCGCCAACAATTCAGTTCCACAAACATGGCAGCCCCCTGGGACTGCGTCTTAGAGAAAACTGCATTTTCAGCACCTATGTCTGACGTAGCAGGCTCTTAGCACCTCAGCAGTAGGTGCTGCAGAGAAGAAATCATTGTCAGACTTCAGGCAGGGGCTGCATGGGGCAGGCATGGGTGATGTGGCAGCTACTGATGAGCACATTGCTGGGGAGGGCAGAGGAAGGAGCTGTGGAGGCTGACCCTGTGGCTGTGTCAGAGCAGAGGCTCTGGGGTTCTTCTTATTCCTGGATCTGAATCAATCTCACCAGAGCTAAAGCCAGAAAATGTTTTTAAATGGCAAACCACTCGCCAGATGTCAGTTGCTGGAACAAACAGCCCTTGATGTTTTGCTCCAGTGAAATTCCAGAGGCTGTGCAGTCACCCTGTCCCGCAGAGACACAGGTAAGCAGGCAGAGTGGGGGCCACGGCCACACATGCTCCTCCCAGATCCTGCCCAGGTCCCTCCGCTCACATCCCACCAACTCTCGTGAGTCACATGGCTTGGCAGTGCCACATACAGCAGGGAGAGTGGCAAGTGCAGGGCCAGACTGAGCCCTTTGCCCAGGTGCCTCCAAGGACCCAGCTGCCCTTCGCAAAGCTCAGGGACTCAGGGAGAGTCCCGGTGCCAAAAGCAAATGCCAGGAACATCCCACACCTGTCTGCCGATGTGACTGGGCCACAGCTTCCCTGTGATAGAGCAAGGACGCTGGGCAAGAATGCAGAAGAGAAAAGGCAACTCCTTCCACACGTCCGTCACTCCCTGCGCATGAGGATCTTGACTTAACACTTAACTCTAATGAGTAGAACATGCAACGTGGTTAACTGGCTGGTTAACTGTACAGAGGTTTTCTGATGACTGTATTTTGTTAAGATCATGCAACTTTTACACATTTTGGTGATATCCAAAATGGGACTCCACATCTGCGTGTTTTGGGGCTATGGGCGGCTGAGTAACCTGAAACCCTCACACTGTTATTACTTTCCCTTATGACAGCTCCCAGCTTGAATCACAAACCCAGGACCACATGGCTGAAGGCACCACGAGCGGGGTAAAAAGGCAAAATTACAGCTCCCAGTTCAAAAAGGTCCTGATCCAGGCAGAGGGGCAGGGAAATTATGCAAAGAAACTGTTCTCAGGAGCTGCAGAGAGGAACCCACAGTTGCCTCAGCTGAGCAGCAGGGTCTGGGCTGCTGAGCCTCAATTGGACATCCCCCCTGGTGCTGGGGCTGAGTCCTCTCCATACCCAGGGCCGGCACCCCCAGCCACCTGCAGGTCCCTCACCAGCCTCACCACAGGAAGGGCGATGCCTGTAATTGACGAGATTGATTCTGCTGTCAGGCAAAAGCTAAACTGAGAAACTGAAATTCTTTAGAGCTGAGATCCTTGGGCTGTGACTCTAGGACTCTCATAACACTTCTCTCATAAGATGCTCTTTTAGAAGGGAACTTTAAACTGCCTTCCCAAATGCCAGCAACGGCAAGAGAATACTCATCAGTTTAAATTTCTAACAAGATACATTTCTTCTCCCCTCCCCCACTCATCCTAGAACATTCACTCAGCCAAGCAAGCAATTTAAATGTTTCTCAGGACACATGAGTGCTCTCTGTATCCCCTGAAGGCCACAAAGAAACAGGGACAGTGACCCCCAACCCAGCACTGAGTGGAAGCTGCAGAGTGAGGCTCTGTCCTGAGGCATGGTCCAGGAGCTCGGGGCTGGCTCTGAAGGAGAGGAGTGGGGCCTGGGCTCTAGGTGCCAGGTTCTGCTTCTCAGGACACAGCTTGAATTCTCCTGGGACTCTGGCCTTGAGGTCATGGGCATGGAGTTACTCCCCCTCGAGAGTTTCCACACACCCCTGCAGGCACAGACAGCAGCAGCTGGAAACAAGTCTCCTGCCAGCAGGTGACCAAGACCTGCTGACATCCCAGGGGAAGCTGGGATGGAACCATGCCCAACACCTAGGCCCCAGGAATCACCTAGGCCCCAGCAATGGTGCTTCTGCCTCCTCTCCTTCAGAGCCAGCCCTGAGCTCTTGCACCAGTGCCCCAGGACAGCACCTCACCGCAGTTTCCACACAGGACTGGGTGGTGGCATTCACTGTCCCTGTTCCCTGCTGGCCTTCAGGGAGTGCAGTCACATAGAAGGATGTCACTGCCTTAAAGTCTCTGTCCTGTCACCTGCCCAGATGCCACTTCCCAGAGTCCAGGTGGGCCTGTCCCCTGTGACTCGGACACGTGGGCCGGGCCACTGACCTCCCCCACCTCAGTGAGGCTCCCGGAGTCCCTTGGGAGACTGGCGGCCGCCTTGCGGCACTGGCTGCATTCAGGCAGAAGTCACAGTGGAGTGTGTTTTATCTCAGGGGACCCACCCTGGCTCACAGGCACCTTTGTTCTAGTTTCCCACAGATGATGGTGGTCCATGCCTGGCATCTGTCTCTTTAAGGCACAAGATGAGCAAAGCCGTAGTTTGCAGTTACTTCTGGAGTTAAACCTCTGCTTCGCCAGTCACCTAACTGTGGACTTATATGGCAAATAATTTCCGATCTTGGATCTTTTTTATTCTTTAGTTGATGAGGACAGCTATGAAGTTAGATTAAGGATGCTTGCTGAGTGGGGTTCGCAGGACTGTGGCACGCAGCGAGTTCTGCCTTCCATCCTGCTCCCTTCCTCACCCAAGACCCCATGCACCTGTCAGACCACATGCTCACTGATCAAAACACGTCACAAAACAGACATTTAACAAAAGAAAAAAGCAAAGCTCAGAACTCATTGGGGTGGATGTCAGCCTTTATGTTCATGGCTGCATCCCAGGGTCTGGGCGGTGGCTGACACCTGCTGGCCACACAGTGATGGTCGGGTGCTGCTCCTGACTGTGGCCATGACCAGTGTGCATGACCTGGCCTGCTGGGCCAGCGTGTTGATGGCACTTGCCTTAGCTGAGAACTAACAAAGTGCAGAGTGACCCCGGTTCTTAGGGGACTTGGCAGGGGTGGCTTCTTCTGGTTAGATTCACAGGACTGAGCTGGGGCAAGCCAAGTGGGGTGAAGCCCTGAAAGCATCCCATAAACCTGCCCTGGCCTGCCTTACTGACCCGGCTATGCACTCCAGCGAGCCTGTGCCTCTGGGAGTCTGAACACCGACCTATCCAGCTGGCACTCAACCACTGATGCTCCCTGGGGAAGAAAAGACTAAGCTCACGCTGGTGTGTGCTCCAGACTTCAGCGCTGCAGGTAGGAGAGCCTCCCTTCCTTCCTTCTTGGTCAGGATAACTGGTCAAGGACCACAGAAGAAAGGAGATGAAGAAAAGAAAGTAAGAAAGCCCTGAGCTGAATGTCTGCAGCCCTAGAAGACAGGGAGGCAATGGCTGCATTTTGAAAGCTCCTGTCTAGGACCCAGCCACAAGAGTCAGGCTCCCTCTTGCAGAAACAATAAAGACCAGCTTCATGAGGAGACACCCTCCAATTCCTACTCCTCAAAGTTCACAGTTCTCAGGAAGCACTGTGGCTGGAGAACGCAGTGGACCCAGGAAAACCAGAGGGAACAGAAGGCAGCTCCCAGGAAGTACCACACCCCGCAAGTGATGCCCTGCCTCCATGGACACCAGCCTGGCAGGCATCCGCCAGGGAAACAGCAAATCACCAGGCAAATATTATAAAATGCAATTGTTTAGTCTCTGGAAATGCTCCTTAGAGCCACAGCCAATGGTGAAGGTCGTGAGAAAATCCACTAAAGCTCAGTTGGTGGGGGGGTATGATATCTGCAGCATTTAGGCCACAACTGCACCCATCCCTCCCAGCTGGGGCCTCAGCTTCACTCCAGGACCCACATTTGAAGGTGTTTCTTGTCCCTTCAGCCCCACATCACAGAGGCAGGATCCCAGACAGGTACAGCAGGAGGTACCCGTCCCACCACTTTCCCAACCCAGCCCTCACCCATAGGGCAGAACTCTGCCCCTGGCACACAGGCTGAGGATACTCTGGGGGCCCAGGCATCCCCCACTCACGCTTGCTGGTGGGATGCACGTTCCAAGGGAGAAGGAGCACCAACTCCCACCCCCTCAACTCAAGAGTAGATATCTCACCCCAGGAAAAGTGCTGCCTGGCCAGGCTCCAGTGTGGTCACCTAGGGGCTCACCTCTGCCCAGGGAGAAGAGAAGCCATCAGGCCCGGAGCTTGGGTGGAGGACACGCATTTTACTTGGAGCAGAGCATTAGAAGCACTGTTGGAGGTGCTGGAGACCTTGGCAGAGAGCAGGTGAGCTACCCAGGATACAAGCAGTCCAGCAGAGTAGTTGGAGTCTAACAAAACCCCTGAGAGATGGCCAGGAAGAGCCCTCCTGGCACCACAGACCTCTCTGGGGTGGGGAATGCTGTGCCCTGTGCCAGGCTGCACCATTCAAGGGTGTCAGAGCAGGCTGCAGGCCGAACACAAACTGTCCCCACACCACCCAGACCCTCAACACAGCACAGCCTTGCTGGCCCAAGGGGCTGAAACCTCACCTCTGACCAAATACTCTCTGGACTGAGCTACTGTGGCACAGGACCAAGAAGGAAATCTCAGAAGTGAGGTTTGCAAACAAAACCACGGTCATTCTGGGCATTGGGAAGGGCATGTGCTTGCCCAAAGCTGTGCCCTCCTGGGATCACAGAGGGAACCTTCAAGCCACAAGCCCCCAGCTGAGAATGGAGCAAAAACATGAGCCACCTGAGTTGTGACAAAGCCTTCAGGAAGCTATTATGTTTTAAGAGCTTAAGGGAAGAAAGAATGCTTAAGGATTTAAAGAAAGATGTAACGGTAATGTCCCATAAAATAGGTAATATTAATGAAGATATTAAAATTATGTAAGAATGGAAGTTCTAAAGTTACAAAGTACAATAAACAAAATAAAAATTCATGAGAGAGACTCAACACCAGATTTGAGCTGGCAGAAGAATCAGAAACTTGAAGATAGATTGATAGAGCTCATGCAATCTGAAAAACAGGGAGGAAAAGAGGATGAAGAAAAAGGAATAGTCTCAGAGAAATGCAGGACACCACCAAGCCAACATGTGAGAGGAGAGGCGAGAGAGAAATACACATCTGAAGAAGCAATGATTTCAAACGTCCGAAGTCTGATGAAAAACATTAGTCTACACATCCAGGAAAATTAACAAGCTCCCAATATGATAAACACGAGGAGATACAAATTCAGATATATCATAGTCAAAATGTTGAAACATGCAAACATCCTCAATGGTGTGCTCTCAGACCAAACCCAGCAGCATAAAAAGTAATTATGCACCATGACCAAGAGCAGTTTATTCTGGGAACATAAGATAGTTTAATGACTAAAAATTAATTCATGTAATGCAAAATACTAGCAGAATAAAGGACAATGATCATAAATTTATCTCAATAGTCACAGAAAAAAACTGACAAAATCTAATACTCTTAATGATACATGTGCTTAAACTAGGAATGGAAGGGAACTTCCTCAACCTGGAAAAAGCCACCTACAAAAAACACGCAGCTAACATCACAAGAGATGCTTCCCTGCTGAGATCAGCAGCAAGACAAAGATGTCTGCACCCACCATTCCTACTCAACAGTGTAGCAGAATTTCTAGCTAAAGCAACTGTAAAAAGAAATAAAGGCACCCAGATTGGAAAATAAAAAGCAAAATTTCCTCTCTACACATATGAAATTATCTTATATATAAAAATTCTAAGGATTTATTATAACTAATAAATGAGCTCATTGTGGTTGCAAAATAAAGATCCATATACAAAAATCAATTGTTTGAGGCACACACCTTAGTGGCCATTCCAACAATAAAGAAAACCACTTCACTTACAACAGCATAAAAAATAATACATTATTTAAGTATAAATTTAACAAAAGATGAGCAAGAGTCTACACTGAAAACTAAAAAACATTATTGCAAGAAATTAAAGAAGACTAAAAAACACACTCTGCTGTTGAACAAACCAGAATGAAAAATGTAATACATAAAACATGAAGGTTTTAGAGAAACAGATGGTCTGAGATGATGCTTTTCAAGCTGTTAGATAAAACACTACACAGTCAGGGCACAGCAAGTCCCAGTGCTGGCTGCTCTGCTCTGGGGCTGAGCCGAGTTATCCAGATCTAGAGCAAGCTTCCAGTCCCTGGTCAGGGACAGTCCTTGGGACACAGATGCTGATCCCAGCCCTGCCCGTGAGGCTCTCACATGAGCTCACCTGCACCACCACAGCAGATGAAAAATACCATGGATTCTCTGTCTCCAGAGGCTGAGTCCTCTACAGATATCCAATAAACAATCACGCTTTAGTGAAACATACATTATGTGTAATACGTGGCCACACCGTGGTTCAGTGTCTCTTTGGACCCTGACCTGAGGCCCAAAGGGGCACCTGCCTGCCTCACACTAAGCAGCTGTGGGTTCTACCAACTGCACTGCCCCCTACTTCCTGTGGTTCATTTCTGCTGTGCTAGGAAGTGAGTCATCCAAGAGATGAGGTGTTTCTGATGAGATCATCCATTCTATCCTCCCTGTGTCCAGTCAAAAACCCCCTAAACACTCATCCTCTGCAATGACCTACTCTTCCCTTTGTGGAAGTTGAGGACTTGCTCACCTGTGCAGCACAGAGCACATCCCTGATCCTCCTTACTAACCCGCAAAGCCAGTGGACATCCCTGACCCTCCCTGCTTTGCTCACCTGCAAAGCCCAGTGGATGTCCCTGACCCTCCCTGCTCACCTGTGCAGCACCACAACTATCTATCAGTCACTTGGTAGATGGTATGGGTCAGACAAAATGCTCTGGGGGATATAGACTCCCCCTCATCCACCAAAGGCCAGCCATGGAGCAGAGGCACACCTGACATCTCTACCACTCAGACCTGACCCTCTCTCCTCCTGAAGGAAGATGCTCTAAGCAGCCCTTCATCCATGTGTTTAGTCTCAGTTCCCCACCCCTTCCACCTTCACATCACATGAATTCAAGATTCTCAAATCTCTACACCATTCTCATTCAGACTTCTTCAGTGGGTGTTTAACCTCATCATCACCATTTCTTCAGCCTGTACCCTGATTCCCTAACCCAGAGAGTCAGGCTGTCTTTCCACCATTGCACGGAACACTCATTCTGTGAACTCACACACTGTGATCATTTGAGCTGCTTTTGGATGAGAGGGTTTTCTTTCCACATCAGTTTCACCTGCTCTTGTAACATCTGATGCTTTCGTGGTGTCTGCCCCCACCCCCGTCTGTCTTACTTTCTCGCCTGCACTCTTCTCTGACTCTTCCATGGGTGCCTGCTCTTTGTCCACCAGAAAAACCAAGTTCCAGAGAGGACTCAGCCTGGGCCTCCCAGCAACTCCCCACCCCGACCCCCCTAGGCCTTCCACCTGTGCACATGATGAGGTCCAAATCTACTTCTCCACCATTAACCAGGGATTCTGAAATTAGACGCAATCTCTACCCGCAACACGCTTAAAGTTGAATTGCAGAGATAGGATTTGAGCATGTGCTTGCAGAGAGACAAAGCCTTGAGGCGGACATCCACTTCAGCCTGAGTTGGGGGGGAGGCACTTCCAAGAAGCAGCCTGAACAGGCTCTTTAACCACCGACGGACCAGCAGGGGTGGGCTGGGAAGAGAGAGGCAGTCCCAGGCCTAAGGATATACACACGAGGGCTCTGAAATTCATTACGAGGCCAAGAAATGATTTTCAGGCATGAAATACTGTTCTGAAAATAAAGTGAGCTAGGAGAGAGCAAGCCGACGTTTTCCAAGTACCTGAAATGGAGCTACATTTGACATTAATTGTCCTTGGAGCTACACAATACCTGACCAGTCCTCCTAACACTGTTCCAGGTCCTCAGAAGGAAAGTCTGAGAGACTGTCACAGCCAAGAAGAGCATGACATGATGTCTAAATGTCCTGTGGGATCCCAGATAGAATCTGTGACAGAAAAAGGCAGAACTAAGGGAAACCAAATAAAATATGAGCTTATTTACTAACATAGTAAATCTGGTCATTAACTGTGACAAATGATGTAAGATTTTGGCCAGGCGTGGTGGGTCATGCCTGTAATCCCAACATTTTGGGAGGCCGAGGTGGGAAGATCACCAGAGGTCAGGGGTTCTAGACCAACCTAGCCAATATGGTGAAACCCTGTCTTTACTAACAATATAAAAATTAGCTGGGCATGATGGCAGGTGCCTCTAATCTCAGCTACTTGGGAGGCTGAGGAAGAAGAGTCACTTGAACCCAGGAGGTAGAGGTTGCAGTGAGCTGAGATCACACACTGCACTGCAGCCTGGGCAAGCGAGACTCCATCTCAAAAAAAAAAAAAGTAACATATATGATACATGTTGATATGTTAATAAGAGGGGAAACTCGGTTGGGTCTACATGGGCAATCTGCATTTTCTTCCCAATTTCTGTGTGAAATCTAAAACTAATTTAAAATAAAATCTCAACTAAAAAATTGTAAATTTTTATAAATATCTGCTTATTTGTACTAATAAGTAGTAATTGACACTAACTTCTACTTTTTCAAATAAGAGCATTCATGATGCTGCAAAGTAAATTATGCAAAGTAACATGATTTCCAGGAAATGCCTCTTTTACATGTTTTATGTTATAATAACACATACATGTAAACTCTATCATTGTATCTTGTTTCTTGTGGTGTGGTTCACTCTCTAGCAAAGCTGGTCACCTTAGAACCAGAGAAAAAATTCACATTTTGGAGACTATTTCAATTTACAGCTGGATGTTTCCAAAAGTGTGACTTTGTAAAAAAAAAAAAAAAAGTTCAAATAGCAAATTGATAGTGACTGGATCACTTATTCTAAGAATGCCTGTCTTTATTTTGTTTCCCAGCATTCCTTTTAGCTACAATACAACAGAAGCAAATATTTGCCACTGTAAAAAAAATATTCAAAGACGGGAAGAACATAAACAGAATTTGTGACCACAATCATTCAGTGTTATATCGTGATGCTTTCTAACACAGAAGAGTTTAATGGGATAGTCAAAGTTATTCCCCCAAAGATGCTTTGCAGAAATTGATGAAACTAGAGAAACAAAAGTGGCAGACATTCAATGTGACTTTAGGTGTCACTGTGTCTTATGGGAAAAAATAATTTACCTTTTAGAGAATCACAAAGAATTATTGGAAGACCAGACTCTGGAATGTTTCTAAATTTATATGTCAATATAGCTAGTAATAAATATAATGATAAAAAGGGATCTGTGCTTTGTGTTTTGTATCAAAGCAGTATTTACCGCTCCAAGGAAAACAGGTTATGCCTGAAATACAGTTGACGATATCAAAATCAAAATATGCTTCCTGGCCAGGCATGGTGGCTCACGCCTGTCATCCCTGCATTGGCAGGCCAAGGCAGGTGGATTACCTGAGGTCGGGAGCTCAAGACCAGACTTACAAATATGGAGAAATTCCGTCTCTACTAAAAATACAAAAGTTAGCCAGGCATGGTGGTGCATGCCTGTAATCCCAGCTACTCAGAAGGCTGAGGAGAGAATAACTTGAACCCGGGAGATGGAGGTTGTGGTGGGCCAAGATCACACTATCCTTCTGCCTTACTGTATATGTAAAAATGCAGATACACTGAGCCAGACTAAATTGTGTATTCAGTGGAAGGCTGATCAAGGATTCAAAAGAATGTAACTCTTAATCTCTTACCTACTTCTGACCTGGAAGCACCCCCCACTTCCTGCTTCTAGTTGTTTCACCTTACTGGACCAAACAACTGTACATCTTACACATATTGATTTGTGTCTCATGTCTCCTTAAAATGTATAAAAGCAAGCTCTACCCTGACTACCTTGGGCACATGTTGTCAGGACCTCCTGAGGCTGTGTGATGGGCATGTCATTAACGCTGGCAAAAAAAAGCTTTCTAAATTAACTGAGACCTGTCTCAGATATTTTGGGATCACAATCCACAGTCACCATGGTGTGACAGTTGACTACAGCATTCAGTACAGAGACATGCTATACAGGTTTGCAGCCTGGGAGCAATAGATTATACCATATAACGTACGTGTGGAGTGGGCTACACCATCTAGGTTTTATAAAGACACTCTATGGGTGTTCGCAGAAAGACGAAATCACTAAGGACAAGTTTCTCAGAAAGTATTCACATCGTTAGGAGATGCTTGAGTGTATTTTAAATGGTTAAAGCCTAGGAGAAAAAAAGAAACTCAACCTGTTATGCTTTAATAACAAAGCTTAATAGAGTTAACATATTTCATTTAATCTAAGATGCCAATGATTAAAAGACGTTATTTTATGCACCACCACAAATAGGTTGCCAATTAAACCAACTTTCTGAATAACAATAAAAATGGGAATTTACTTCTATTAATGCCAGGAAAGTAAAATGAAAATGAATTATGGTTTTGACATGTTAAAGCAAAAAAGGAGGAGGCCATTAGCTTGAGGTCTTCCTTAAGCAAATGGAACTGACTTAAAAAAAAATAAAACACAGTCAATGACAAAAAGCCCAGCTGCCAGTTGGCTGTATGACTAAGGGCACTGAGGGAACCATCCCCACAAAAGGAAGTCGCCCAGCTGGAGCCAATGAGAAACCCCACTTAACTGCCACCACTAAGAGCTCGAAGCCCCAAGCCCCGTTTTCCGTTCTAGTGCTTCAAGTGCGATTCATGAATCATTCCTTTCCTCAAACTGTTTAAATTTATTTTGCCTAAAATTCTTCTAATTCCTAACTCCTAACCCGTATACCACTAACCCTCACCCTAAACCCTAACCCTAGTTGTCTTACGCCAAAGCCTCCGTGTAGTGGGGTCTGGCCCCCCCCACCTCGCAGGTGTCATAATCACCTGC
Organism: Ateles fusciceps; assembly: GCA_036589455.1. Classification (NCBI taxonomy): domain Eukaryota; kingdom Metazoa; phylum Chordata; class Mammalia; order Primates; family Atelidae; genus Ateles; species Ateles fusciceps. The sequence goes on along the minus strand of JAZHEH010002528.1, from coordinate 12,722 downwards.
TCATCCCGAGGTGGGTCACTCCTCGAAAAACAAGACGGCCGCAACACTCCTGCCATCAATTTCCTCCAAGAGCCTTTGGTCCTGTGGCACATCTAGCGCTGGAGGGACCCTCGCCATCCCATCCTCAGGACCCCTTGAGGGGCTCCAGTGGTGTCCTTAAACTTATGTGTATTTCCTCTACTTAGGGTTCTTGTTACCAGACAGATTGTAATTCGTGTGTTGGAGTGAGAATGACATTCTGTATTTCTTGTAGGCACTCAGTGGATGCCACTGATTAGGGGTCCTGACTGACATTTGGAGGCGCAAGTCTCAGGATTGTTCTTTTGAAGTCAGAATTGCAGGTGTTGAGTGTGCAATTCAGAGTCTTTTCTGGATGCCATCTTCATTTTTCTTCCTAATCACTTTCCTGATAAAATGAAAACACACTGATTGCCAACATAAAGGGAAACAGATTGATAGTTCATAAATTTCCTCTTTTTGAATGACTCATTAAGTTGACTCTTGGTTACCTAAGGACAGATTGCAAGGTATGAGTTAGCCATGGTATGAATAACAGTGGGCTTGCTATCATGAGGAAGGGAAATATCAGTAATGTGAGGAAAAATTAATATATTTATGGTATAATGTGATTCTGTTTAGAATTATTTGGTATCTAATCTAGCTTGCAAATGTTCCTTGATCTCAGCTGTCTGAGTAATTTTTTTGAGCAAGGCCTCCTTTTTCTTCCACTCGCTAAGGAACAGTGGTCTGCATGTGGGAATTACAAAATCTATGCAGAGAATGTGCTGTGATTGGTGGAGGTTTCTAACATTGGCTGCAAATACTCAAGTATTTAGCGTTCTTTGACACATTTCTGTATGATCTTTGGAATGGTAAATGTATTCTCAAATTTAGGATGAGAATTTTAAATGAATTAGTTTTAAATGATCTTTGATAAGATATTTTAGTTGGTTTTACATTCTCTAGGTTTTCGGATATGTGAAACGTTTTCCTTCTGCTCTTTTCGGTTGCTTAGAAATTATTTGTTTACATAAACATGAATGCACATGCATACATGTGGGCAAACAATGTGTGCAGTTGATCCCAGGTTGAGCATTTCAGCTGTAGAAGTCGTTTGTGGTAAGTTATGAAACATGAAACGCTCTGAGTAAATCATAATTAGGGACACTTAGGAAATGTTGAGATAATCCTTAATAATAATTTTCCAGAATCCATTTCTTCCATCAGTTATATGGCGATTCACAGGTAAAGTACTATAAAGTATGTTGAATTTGTTACTTTGTGATTCCTGTTGCATAAATGTTAACAAAACAGAGTGGTCCTATACTGTATTCATTAGAAATAGCTAAGTTTTCAAGGACCTAACTTAAGCCAGAATGTTGAACAGAGGAAATTTAGTTTTATCATTAATTAAACATTAGATATATGTATATTTTTTATTCAGAGAACCAGCGGAGAAAATCATGGCTTCTCTCCTGAGGAAGAAAAACATGAGGTTGGAATCAGTTAAGCACTTTACACAGTGTTAAGTTTGAGAAATGTTTTTGCTTAAACATGTTTCCATCATATCCTGATTTTGATTGGCTATGTTTCATTTTATGACCCCTTGTGTGTCCGGAAGGAGTTCCTAGAGAGAGAAGACAAAGGCAGTCTGTGTTGCAAAAGAAGCCCAAGGCTGAAGATTGAAGAACTGAATGTGCAACTTTGCAAGGGACTTGGAGACAAGGAAAATCTTGTCAGGTAAGTTGGATGCTAAAACCTTGTCTTTAGGGATTAACTGTCCATGTTTATTATTTTCTCATTACAGAAAAAAATGTGAAAATAATTGCAGGATAAGAACTTTCTTAACATATTCTTTAGTGGGAACAGTACTTCAGAAACAGATTTCATCCACTTATTAAGCTCCCACAGATGGTTATGCTCTGGATGTAGATGGAAATGAGAGTGATAATCTGACACAGGGAATTGCTTTTTTCTGGAGAGGAGATGTTGACAACAGTCTCTCTTTAGAGGCCAAAAAAAAAAAAAAAAAAACCATTTGACCTAAGCACTTGGTACTAAGGTGATGATGTTTCGTGTCAAAACAGGTAAGTTTCTAAGCTCCCTTAGCCTACTCTAAATGTTGAAATTTGGGTGAAATGCTTCTCTCTGGTGAAATAAAGAAAGGTGAAAAGATGGCCCAGGAAGATTTTATTTTTTGTTCTGTTTTCCTTTCTTTGTTTCCTCTGGTAGGTTTTACTTTTAATCAGTCCTAATGCTAATCAGGAATCTTCCCTGATGCAGCATATAGGCTCTTCCCAACAGTCCAGAAGAAATTGATCAAATCTCTGGGTGGGGTGGGCAAGTGAATGGGTGAACAAAAAGCTAATTTAAAAGAGGCATCAGACTTTCAAAGGACAGTGGCACAAAGGTTCTTGCAGTTGTTACAGGGACTTTGTAAGGGAACCCGTTCTGATTTCTTTAAATAAAATTGTCTTCTGGTAAAGCCTTGTTAAATTAACTGAGGACACACAAATTAACGATTTCTGAAATAATAAACATACTGATAGAACAAAGATATTAGTGTCGTCAGGTTTTTAAACATTTACCTCAAAAATTAAATTTTTACCTCCAAAATTATATATTGATTTCGAAAAGAATAAGCATTTTTTGATACAACAAATATATTAGTTGTTGTTAGGTTTTTAAATATTTACTTCCAAATCATGTCATCTATTTTCATTCTTGAGAATGTCACTTGTCTTAAATTCTCAAAGAATGGCATGAAGTCTTAAATTTTGTGAGTTTTTTTCATACCACCAGTGAGAAATATCGAGTAAATTTATAGTAGAGAAAGTGAAAGTCCAACAAATATAAGAAAGTTGAAAGTCATTGGCTAATATTTTTTAGTTAGTTTGTGTGGAACATCTTGGAAGCTATCCTGAAGGTTAATTTTCCAAAATATAGGGTAAAGTACTATGTGATTCCACGTTCAGGAGATACACACGAATAATTCGGACTGCAGTGTAACTTTTGCAGTATGGCAGAAATGACAGCCCAAGCATGAGTCTAATACAGTAGTGTAAATGACACAACAAAAATCAAGAAAACAATAACAATCTTGTATAATGAAGAAGAATTTAAATCAAGAAAATTTTGGGGAGGTTGAGAATGGAGTTGAGGATGATTAATTTGAAACAGTATTTAGAAACATAGAGAGCTTGTGATCCTCTTTTTAATGGTTTAAACCTATGGGAGTGTCTGCTCTGTCTTACTAACTGCTCTTGAAATACCAGATCGATCGAGGTCTTTTTGCTGTAGGACGAAACCTATTAGTATTCATCAGCACTAATTTGTGTGTGTGCGTGTGCGTGTGCGTGTGTGTGTGTGTGTGTGAGTGAGTGTGTGTGTGTGTGTGTATTTGTTTGATATGAGTTTGATTGTGGTCTTTTTGCTGTAGAACCTACAGGTCTTATCAACACTGAACCTGTTGAATGCCAGGGATTTCACGGAGCTAAGGAGACTGGGTTTGGCTGCGTGCGTGCCTGGTGGCAGGTAGTGATCCCGGTGTGGGTGTTGGGTGGTTTGCCCTTTTGCGGGCTCCTCCTGGCTCCTCTGGCAGGAATCCCTGAAGGAGGCTTGGACTCTGGCGCAGGCCCTCTTCAGATGGCAGATGTGATCTTCCTGTGCTTGGCTTCCTTGGGGGTTCTCAGTGGCATGCCTGGACATCTGTCTCGGGCTTGGATTCACCACAGAAAACTTTGGAGACACCCTCTACACCTGATCGGCCCCATGGGAAGCCAGTTCCAGGTGTCGCCACCTCTGCTGCACACTGGGCTTGCCTCTTTGTGGTTGTTCCCTCCATGTCCAGACAGTAGTGCTGACAAGCAGGAGTCCCTGGGCTCGGAGATCAAGGCAGGGCCCCTTGGTGGGTGGCCGAGGTTGAAAAGTGGCAGTCAGCTCATGGGGCCGGGGAACGTTCTGGTCACATCTGGAGTGCCCGCTTCCAGGTCTGAAGCGCCCTTCTCCTCCACCCGAACGGAACCGAAGCGTGGGCTCAAGGAGGTACTGAGGTCAGGACTGTCAGGGTCCTATGCTGCTTGTGGCACGCAGCCTCCTTCCAGGCGCCGCCCCTGCCACCGACTCCACCTTGCACCTGTGCGGCAGCAGCTGGACAGCGCCAACATGGCGGCTCCCCAGCTGGGCACGCGAAAGCGCATGCGCAAGCAGCCTGTCACAAGCGCCAGCGCTGAGCCGGGGCTCGCGTCACAGTGACAGCCACCGTTGCCTGGGGAACGATCTCAGCTGCTTAGCAAAGCAGGGGCCCTGTGTGGCAGTGCCTCAGCGTTGGGCAACGGACCCTTTCTCCGCGCGATCCTGGCCGAGTCCTGCGATTTGAGGAATCCGGCAGGCCGAAGCAGGCAGAGAAAGTTCTGGCAGGGCTTCAAGGATGTCCACGGCGATCCCCACGTCTCCCCCACGATGCTTCAGGCCTGCCCAGACAGTGTGAAGGTGCCTCTCCTGGAAAGCCCTCCCGGCTGGGATTTCCAGGTACGGCCTGCCTGCCTGCGGCGGGGCTGCTCTGTCCCCGAGGGGCTTCCCGGCAGAGAGCAGACTGAAAGAGTTGGGAGTCTGTTTCAGATGGCCACTCATTCAGAGCCTCAGTGAATAATACACACCTGGGGAATAGTCCAGAGTCTACTTCATATGGCCTTTGATTCATATGTTCACTGAATACGGAACACCTGTGGAGTAGTCAGGAGTCTATTCCATATATCCACTCATTCACAGCCTCACTGAATAATACACACCTTGGGAAGTGTCAGAAGTCTATTTCGTATGGTCACCCAATCAGAGCCTCATTGAATAATGCACATCTGGAGAATAATCAGGAGTCTATTTCACATGGCCACTCATTTAAAGCCTCAGACAATAGTGCACACTTGTTGAATGATCAGGATTCTATTTTATATGGCCACTCATTTACAGTTTCAGTGACTAATACACTCCTCTGGAATAATCAGGAGTGTCTTTCATATGGCCATTCATTAAGGACCTCAGTGAATAATACACACCTGGGGAATAGTCAGGACTCTATTTCCTATGGCCACCCTTTCAGAGCCTCAGTGAATAATGCACACGTGTGGAATACTCAGGAGTCTCTTACATATGGCCTCTCATTAAGAGCGTCCCTCCATAATGAACACCTGTGGAGCAGTCAGGAGTCAATTTCATATAGCCAATCATTCAGAGCCTCTCTGAATAATGCACACCTGGGAAACAGTCAGGAGTCTATTTCCTATAGCCACTCATTCAGAACCCAACCTAATAATGCACGCCTGGGTATTACTCAGGAGTCTATTTCATATGGCCACTGAATCAAAGCCTCACCTAATAATGAATACCTGGGGAATAGTCTGGAGTCAATTTGATATAACCTTTCACCCAGAGCCTCAGTAAATAATGCACACCAGGGGAATAGTCAGGAGGCTATTTTAGGAGGCCACTCATTCAGACCCTCAGTGAATAATACACACCTGGGGAACAGTCAGGAGTCCATTTGGTATGGCCACTGATTCAGAGACTTACTGAATGATACACACCTGGGAATAGTCAGGATTCTATTTTATGTGACCACTCATTATGAGCCTCCCTCTTATGGCCCCTCATTCAAAGCCTCAGCAAAGAATGCACACACGGTGAGTATTCAGTAGTCTATTTTACATGGCCAATTATTCAGAGCCTCAGTGTGTAAAGCACACCATGGTAGCAGTCAGGAGTATCTTTCATATGGCCACTGTCAGAGCCTCATTGAATGATACATACCTGGGGAATAGTCAGGATTCTATTTCATATGACCCCATATTCAGAGCCTTAATAATGTACACTGGGAAAATAGTCAAGAGTCTATTTCACATGACCACTCTTTCAGTGCCTCACTCAACGATATACACCTCAGGAATAGACAGGAATCTATTTCACTTGGCCACTGTTTTAGAGCCTCAGTGTATAATACACACCTGGGGAATTGTCAGGAGACTAATTCATATGGTCACGGATTCAGAGCCTCAGTGAGTAATACAAACCTGGGAAAGAGTCAGGAGTCTATTTCATATGGCCACTCATTCAGAGCCTCAGTGAATAATATACACCTTGGGAATAGTCAGAAGTCTACTTCATATGGCCTCTCATTCATAGCTTCACTGAATAGGGAAAACCTGTGGAGTAGTCAGGAGTCTATTTCATATAGTGACTCATTCAGAGAGTCACTGTATAATAGACATCTGGGAAACAGTCAGAAGTCTCTTTGATATGGCCACTCAGTAAAAGCATCACTGAAGAAAGCATGCCTGTGGAGGAATGAGGAGTCTATTTCATGTGGCCACTCATTCTGAGCCTCACTGAATAATACACATGAGGGGAATTCTCATGAGTCTATTTTGTATCGCCACTCAGTCAGAGCCTCATTAAGTAATGCACATCTGGAAAATAGTCTGCAGTCTATCACTTATGGCCTTAATTCAGAGCTTCCGTTAACAATGCACACCTGTGAAGTAGCCAGGAGTCTGTTTCATATGACCTCTCATTCAGAGCTTCACTGAATAATGAACACCATTGCATTAGTCAGGAGTGTACCTCATATAGCTACTCATTGTGAGCCTCAGTGAATAACACAAAACAGGGGGAGTAGTCAGGATTCTATTTCATAAGGCCACTCAGAAGAACCTCAGTGATTAATGCACACCTCGTGAATAGTCAACAGTTTATTTCATATGGCCACTGATTCAGAGAGTCACTCAATGATACACAACTGAGGAATTGTCTGGATTCTATTTAATAAGACACTTATTCTGAGTCTCACTGGCTGATTGTGGAGTACTGAGGAGTATATTTCATATGGCCGCATATTCCAAGCCTCACTGAATAATACATACATGGGGAAAAATCAAAAGTCTACTTCATATGGCCACTCATTCATAGCCTCAGTGAATAATGCACACCTGTGGAATAGCACAGAGTCTTTGTTTTATGGCCACTCATTCAGTGTTTCAGTGAATAATACACACGTCTGGAATAATCAGGAATCTATTTCATATGGCCACTCGTTCAGAGCCTTGGTGAATAATACACAACTGAGGAATAGCCTGGAGACTATTTCGTATGGCGACTTATTCAGAGTCACATTGAATAACACACCTCTGGGGAATAGTCAGAAGTGCATTTCAATTGGCAACATATTCGGAGCCTCAGTGAATAATGCACACCTGGGGAATAGACATGAGTCTATTTCATATACCCTGTTATTCAGAGCCTTACGGAATGATACACACCTGGGGAATAGTAATAGTAAGGAGTCTATTTGATATGGCCACACATTCAGAGTCTCAGACAATATTACACACCTGGGGGAATAGTCAGAAGTCTATTTCATATGGCCACTCATTCAAAGCCTCAGTGAATAATACACACCTGGGGAATAGTCAGAAGTCTATTTCATATGGCCACTCTTTCACAACCTCAGTGAATAATGCACACCTGAGGAATATTCAGGAATCCATTACATTTGGCCTCTCATTCAGAATTTCCCTGAATAATGAACACCTGTTGAGTAGTCAGGAATCTATTTCATATATCCATTCATTCAGAGCCTAACTGAATAATACACACTTGTGGAAGTGTCAGGAGTCTATTTCGTATGGCCACTCAATCAGAGCATCATTGAATAAGACACCTCTGGAGAATAATCAGGAGTCTATTTCACATGACCACTCACTTAGAGCCTCAGTGACTAATGCACACTTGTGGAATGACCAGGATTCTATTTTATATGGCCACTCATTTAGAGTTTCAGTAACTAATACACTCCTCTGGAATAATCAGCAGTCTCTTTCATATGACCACTCATTCTGAGCCTCACTGACGAATTCACACCTGGGGAATAGTCAATTGTCTATTTCATATGGCCATTCATTAAGGACCTCAATGAATAATACACACCTGGGGAATAGTCAGAAGTCTATTTCCTATGGCCACTCTTTCAGAGCCTCAGTGAATAATGCGCAAGTGTGGAATATTCAAGAGTCATTTACATATGGCCTCTCATTCAGAGCTTCCCTTAAAAATGAACAACTGCGGAGTAGTCAGGAGTCAATTTCATATAGCGACTCATTCAGAGCCTCACTGAATAATACTTATCTGGGGAATAGTCAGAAGTCTATTTCATGTGGCCACTGATTCAGAGCTTCACTGAATGATACACACCTGGGAATAGTCAGGATTCTATTTAATATGACCACGCATTATGAGCCTCACTCATGTGGCCCCACATTCAAAGCCTCAGTGAACAGTGCACACACCTTGAGTATTCAGGAGTCTATTTTACATGGCCAATCATTCAGAGCATCCGTGTTTAAAGGACACCAGGGTAACAGTCAGGAAAGTCTTTTATATGGCCACTGTCAGAGCCTCACTGAATGATACACACTTGGGGAATAATCAGGATTCTATTTCATATGACCCCTTATTCAGAGCCTTCCTCAATAATGCACACTGGGAAAATAGTCAAGAGTCTATTTCATATGACTATTCATTTAGAGCCTCACTCATTGTTATACACCTCTGGAATAGACAAGAGTCTATTTCACATGGCCACTGCTTCAGAGCGTCAGTGTATAGTACACATCTGGGGAATTGTCAGGAGACTAATTCATATGGTCATGGATTCATAGCCTCATTGAGTAATACAAACCTGGGAAAGAGTCAAGAGTCTATTTCATATGGCCACTCATTCAGAGCCTCAGTGTATAATACACAACTTGCAAATAGTCAGGAGTCTACTTCATATGGCCTCTCATTCATAGCTTCACTGAATATGGAGCACCTGTGGAGTAGTAAGGAGTCTATTTCATATAGCCACTCCTTCAGAGCCTCACTGTATAATAGACATATGGGGGGACAGTCAGAAGTCTCTTTGATATGGCCACTCAGTAAGAGCGTCACTGGACAATGCATGCCTGTGGAGGAACGAGGAGTCTATTTCATGTGGCCACTCATTCCGAGCCTCAGTGAATAACACACACCAGGGGAACTCTTAAGAGTCTATTTCATAACCCCACTCTGTCAGAGACTCATTGAATAATGCATACCTTGAAAATAATCTGCAGTCTATCACTTATGGCCCTAATTCAGAGCCTCCATTAATAATGTACACCTGTGGAGTAGCCAGGAGTCTGTTTCATATGGATTCTCATTCAGAGCTTCACTGAATAATGAACACCAGTGGAGTAGTCAGGAGTGTATTTCTTATAGCTACTCATTGTGAGCCTCAGTGAATAACACAAAAGTGGAGAATAGTCAGGATTCTATTTCATATGGCCACTCATAACAGCCTCAGTGAACAATGCACACCTGGGGAATAGTCAACAGTCTATTTCATATGACCACTCATTCAGAGCCTCACTGACTAATACACATCTGATAAATAGTCAGGAGTCTATTTCATATACCCACTGATTCAGAACCTCATGAATAATGTATGCCAGTGGAGTACTGACAAGTGTATTTCATATGGCCACTGATTCTGAGCCTTACTAAAACTCCACACCTGGGGAATGGTCAGGAATTTATTTCATATGACCAGTCACTCAGGGACATGCTGAGTGATACACTTCTGGGGGAATTGTCAGTAGCAGATTTCACATGGGCTCACGTACAGAGCTTCATTGAATAGAGATACCTGGGAAATAGTAAAGAGTCTGTTTCATATGGCCACATATTCAGAACCTCATTGAATAGTGCAGACCTGGTGTATAGTCAGGATCTATTTCATGTTTCCTCTCATTCAAAGCTTCGCTGAATAATGAACACTTGTATAGCACTGAGGATTCTATTTCATATTGCCACTCATTCAGAGCATCAGTGAATAAAACACACCTTGGGAAGTGTCATGGTTCTATTTCGTATGGCCACTCATTCAGCGCATCATTGAATAATGTACACCTGGGGAATAATCAGGAGCCTATTTTGTATGAGCACTCATTCAGTGCCTCAGTGAATAATGAACACTTGTGGAGTAAAAAGGAGTCTATTTCATATGGCCACTCATTGAGAGTCTCAGTCAGTAATGCACTTCTGTGAAACAGTCAGGAATCTATTTCATATGGCCACTTGTTCAGAGCCTCAGTGAATAATACACACCTGGGGAATAGTCAGAAGTCTATTTCAAATAGCAACACATTCGGAGCCGCAGTTAATAATGCCTACCTGGTTAATAATGAGGAGTCTATTTCATATGCCCCCTTATTTCGAGCCTCACTGAATGATACACACCTGGGGAATAGTCAGGAGTCTATTTCATATGGCCACCCATTAAGAACCTTGGTGACTAATACACACCTGGGACATAATCACAAGTTTATTTCATATGGCCTTCCATTCAAAGTTTCACTCAATAATGAACACCTGTGGAGTAGTCAGGAGTCAATTTTATATAGCCACTCATTCAGAGCCTCACTGAATAATAAACATCTGGGGGATAGTCAGAAGTCTCTTTGATATAGCCACTCATTAAAAGCATCAACCTGAATAACGCACGCCTGGGGAGGACTGAGGAGTCTATTTCATGTGGCCACTCAATCAGAGCCTCACCGTAATAATACACACCTGAGGGGAATTCTCATGAGTCTATTTTGATATCGCCACTCAGTCAGAGCCTCATTAAGTAATGCACATCATGGGAAATAGTCTGCAGTCTATTACTTATGGGCCCTAATTCAGACCCTCTGTTAACAATGCACACCTGGGAAGTAGCCAGGAGTCTGTTTCATATGACCTCATTCATTCAGAGCTTCACTGAATAATGAACGCCATTGCATTAGTCAGGAGTGTACCTCATATAGCTACTCGTTGTGAGCCTCAGTGAATAACACAAAACAGGGGGAGTAGTCAGGATTCTATTTCATAAGGCCACTCACGAAGAACCTCAGTGATTAATGCACACCTCGTGAATAGTCAACAGTTTATTTCATATGGCCACTGATTCAGAGAGTCACTCAACGATACACAACTGAGGAATTGTCTGGATTCTATTTAATAAGACACTTATTCTGAGTCTCACTGGCTGATTGTGGAGTACTGAGGAGTATATTTCATATGGCCGCATATTCCAAGCCTCACTGAATAATACATACATGGGGAAAAATCAAAAGTCTACTTCATATGGCCACTCATTCATAGCCTCAGTGAATAATGCACACCTGTGGAATAACACAGAGTCTTTGTTTTATGGCCACTCATTCAGTATTTCAGTGAATAATACACACGTCTGGAATAATCAGGAATCTATTTCATATGGCCACTCGTTCAGAGCCTTGGTGAATAATACACAACTGAGGAATAGCCTGGAGACTATTTCGTATGGCGACTTATTCAGAGTCACATTGAATAACACACCTCTGGGGGAATAGTCAGAAGTGCATTTCAATTGGCAACACATTCGGAGCCTCAGTGAATAATGCACACCTGGGGAATAGACATGAGTCTATTTCATATACCCTGTTATTCAGAGCCTTACGGAATGATACACACCTGGGGAATAGTAATAGTAAGGAGTCTATTTGATATGGCCACACGTTCAGAGTCTCAGACAATATTACACACCTGGGGAATAGTCAGAAGTCTATTTCATATGTCCACTCATTCAAAGCCTCAGTGAATAATACACACCTGGGGAATAGTCAGAAGTCTATTTCCTAGGGCCACTCTTTCACAGCCTCAGTGAATAATGCACACCTGAGGAATATTCAGGAATCCATTACATTTGGCCTCTCATTCAGAATTTCCCTGAATAATGAACACCTGTTGAGTAGTCAGGAGTCTATTTCATATATCCATTCATTCAGAGCCTAACTGAATAATACACACCTGTGGAAGTGTCAGGAGTCTATTTCGTATGGCCACTCAATCAGAGCATCATTGAATAAGACACCTCTGGAGAATAATCAGGAGTCTATTTCACATGACCACTCACTTAGAGCCTCAGTGACTAATGCACACTTGTGGAATGACCAGGATTCTATTTTATATGGCCACTCATTTAGAGTTTCAGTAACTAATACACTCCTCTGGGAATAATCAGCAGTCTCTTTCATATGACCACTCATTCTGAGCCTCACTGACGAATTCACACCTGGGGAATAGTCAATTGTCTATTTCATATGGCCATTCATTAAGGACCTCAATGAATAATACACACCTGGGGAATAGTCAGAAGTCTATTTCCTATGGCCACTCTTTCAGAGCCTCAGTGAATAATGCGCAAGTGTGGAATATTCAAGAGTCATTTACATATGGCCTCTCATTCAGAGCTTCCCTTAAAAATGAACAACTGTGGAGTAGTCAGGAGTCAATTTCATATAGCGACTCATTCAGAGCCTCACTGAATAATACTTATCTGGGGAATAGTCAGAAGTCTATTTCATGTGGCCACTGATTCAGAGCTTCACTGAATGATACACACCTGGGAATAGTCAGGATTCTATTTAATATGACCACGCATTATGAGCCTCACTCATGTGGCCCCACATTCAAAGCCTCAGTGAACAGTGCACACACCTTGAGTATTCAGGAGTCTATTTTACATGGCCAATCATTCAGAGCATCCGTGTTTAAAGGACACCAGGGTAACAGTCAGGAAAGTCTTTTATATGGCCACTGTCAGAGCCTCACTGAATGATACACACTTG